>JAKCPI010026166.1:0-10930 GCA_023213315.1 Euborellia annulipes | reverse complement strand
TTATAATTAACAATTTTTATAATTTTTTAGGCTTATTTATTGAAACATTCATTAAATTTCAACTTTTATTGTATTATTGCCTGTTTGTAGATGGCCGTAAGGATAATCAATTTAAGTTCTGGGTTGACCGAGCCGGAGCTCGGTCTATTTTTTTTTTTATAAAATTTGAAAAAACTAAAAAAAAGTACATCAGTAAAGTACTAGTACTCGAGGGGCGCAATTTGATTTGTATAGAAGAAATAGGAAAATACTTAAAATTTGAAAGAAATTATAACGAGACAACTTGCTCCTCAATGGAAACATCAATAAAAACACCAAAATAAGAAATAATAGGCCAGGGAGAGCTTTGAGGAATAGCGACATTACTGGGTGGATACTTAGAGGAAGGAGACAGTGCCTCATAAGAAAGCTTTAATCATGAGATATTCGTAAGAGAGTTGCCCAGGAAATGCGTCAGCCTGGAGACAATTAAAAATTATTATTTTCAACAAAATTAATAATTAGTATTTTAATAATAGAATTTAAATAATATGTATTTTTCTACTAATTGGTCTTGTTGACATTATTAAATTAAATACATTGTAAATAATTATTGATATAAAAAATTAAATTTACAAAATTGCACATTAATTAAAATTTAAATATTCGTAGAGGGATATATTCTAAATCTGTGGATCCTGGGTAAAGAGAGGGAGGGATTGGCCAGGAGGCAAGTCCACTAACTAGGCTTTGAACATTATAAAATCTATAAAATGAATTTCGAGAAAATTGGATATTTCGACCCCAGGGATATGGAATCATCTTCAGTACACAAATAAACGGATAATACGCAAAAGTATTTATTTTTTGGCCAACGATCCTTATAATTAAAATAATATATTGTATTATTTCTTAAATACTTTGTAACTGAATATATCTTGTGAATAGCGCACTTGAGGTAAGTATTTCATAGGACATTTTTTATAGAAAATTTAATTTCCTTACGTTTTTTATTGTATCGTCAGTCGTTTTGTCTCTCTATGGAGGAGTTAGAGCTAGGAAATGATGTAACTTCACGGGGTGCCAGTAGATGGCTACGGCCAGAGGCCGGTTGGGTTTGAGGTGTGTGTCTTCGTGCACGTAAAGCACCTCGGGTAAATAAACGGGGATCCCGATAGGAATTTCAAAATAAATAAATAAATATTTTTTTTTTCCTTAGGGGATGGGACTCGGATTAAATCATGACAGACAGACAGACGGAAACTCCATCATTATATATACCGGTATATACAACGAGGATGTATTGTAGATTCTGCTTTTTTTGCCAGTCCTGTATATACTCTGAAGTTCTCCGGCAAATATAATCAAAACATCGAAGTTTTTATAAATTAAATGGAAAACTCAATCATTTTGATCGGAAGCTTTCTCTTATTTTAAAGATCCATCAATTTGAGAGAATATATTTAAACGTTCCCGTATGGGCTTAAAACAGTGAGAGTTTTGTAAATGCATGCATGATAAACAGACCTGAAGGCAGGTTGTCGTCAACTCCTGGTGGCGAGCAACCAGCGCTACTTCCGCGCTAGACGGGTCTCTTGCCGGCGGCGCCATCAATGACTTATAAGGCGGTCCAGGAGGTAGAAGATACGCATGTTTTTACCGAGAAGAGGTCGTTGTGTGTCTTCAAAACTAAGCCAAAAAACAACACTTATTACGAAAATTTGCCAAGAGATGTCAGAATGGTAGATAATAATATTTAATGCATTTGGTTGATTTTCATTCATCTTTTAACAATAAATGTTATTATATATTATGTATCTTTTATAAAATCATAAAAATATATAAATATAGGCTAATAAGGGGATCGGCTGTTAGACTAGCCTGCCATCTATTGCAAGAATGCTCAACTAATTTGACAGTTGAATTTTAAATAAATCATCTAAGCTCATTTTAAAATTTTCTTAATTAATATGTGATTAATAATAACAATAAATTCATTTTTAAATTTAAAAAAAATAAAGATTATTGGGACATATTGTTTTTTTGTATTTGCTTGATAACAAAAAAATTAATTACGATAATTTTTTAATAAGTCATTAAAAACTCGATATTCCAATAATCTCACAAAAAAATTCCGAGTTGAACTTTGGTGTGTGAGCAAGTGCGTATGATCGGCTCCTACTTTTTTTCCCCTTTAAAGTGGTTTTTTCGCGGGCCTTATTCGTGCCCTTTGGCTGACTTGCTGCCTGTGTGATCCGGTACGTCTGGTGAGGACTACTTTGTTGTCACCTTCCATATAGGGGCGTTATTGATCGATTTCTGTGATTTAAATTGCAAGGTATTGTGTATGCGAGTATTTTCAATGACATTTTCTGGGAATTTTAGCTTATCAGCCAACTTGATTATTTTTACCTTTACATTTTAGTCTGTTTTTTAATCCACTTATTCTAAAGATAGCCAATTTTTTCTATAAATTATAAAAAAAAGAGAAAGTAAAAAGAAAAAAAAACATAAAATAAAAAAAAAACATTGCAAGCTCACAAGGCCATTTAACCTTTGTGGATGTCATCTCTGTTACCGAAGCGTTTCCTGTGTCCTCATTCACAACTAATGGGCCTCCATTTCATCTTATAAAAATGCTTACGTATAGCCCGCGCTAAGCTGAAGCAACCTTATTTACTATCCTAACCACCGCTTCGAAAAATGAGAGAAAAAAAAATAATTAGAAAATAAGGAATAGTATAATTATAATTATATAATTGTTATGAGTAGAGTTAATAAATAAATAGAAGTGAGATTATTTTACTTATTCATGCGCATGTGATGTTTTTATACTCCGCATCTGCACTCTATCTGCTTACCATTAAATTTTGCTAATACAAATTATTAATTATGTTTCCTCACTTTTGACCATTTGTACTTTTATGAAAATCGAATTGTTCCCGTCTGTTTTTTTTTCGTATTATTTAATTAAACACAAGCTGTTTCTGTCCAATTATTAAAAAATTAAAGATTATCAGGACAGATTGTTTTTTGTATTTGTTTGATAACAAAAAAACGATAATTTTTTAATAAGTCATTAAAAAAATTATAGCTCGATGTCCCGATAATCTCTTATGAATTTAATTCATTTAAAAAAAAAAACAGCATTGAAAAATTCCTTATAATATTCTAGTTTCTTTTAAACGCCGCTTCTACACCCCCTTATAATCAAGGGAATTTTCGTCATCCTAATAATAGAGAGCCAAATTAGAATGCTCAAGGTTCAATAAGAATATGACGTTATTGAAAATTATACGCATAATGCAAGGGGCATATGTGATTAAACAAGGATTTGTCAATAATAAAATTTATTTTGCTTCATATTGAACAGAAGGACTGCCAGTCCCAGCTCGGGCAGCTCGTGGTCGGCATTCACATACCCCTGAGCAATACTAAATCCGCTCTCTGCTTATAATTACCTAATTCGAATTCCCTTTTAGCTACGCACGCTTATAACCGTTCGAGAAAAGAGGTTTGCAGAAGTCCCAGGCGCTCACGGTAAGTGCTGCTCTCTAGTATTGCTTTTTGTAAACTATCTTAATATTACATATTCAAAATAGTGAATGAAATAAATATGATTCCGAAATTCCCAAACTCGAAATCATCTCAGAAAGTAGAAGAGTTAGAAGTTAGTTAAATAAATATGTGTGAAAGAATCGTTAAATGTTTTTTTACTTTTTATCTAATTCAAGAAACGATTTAAATTATTGAATACAAAAACTTAAAAAAATATAATAAAAAAAAAACTTAAAAAAAAAATGCTTTTATTTAAATTGAAGTAAAAAGAGAGAAATAATTTAATTGTTTTTGTTAAAATTGTTGAATATTTATAACTTAAAATAAAAGCGTGGGGCGCAGATTGATAGCTTAAGGTGCGCGTCTCGAAAAGTCGTTAGAAAGCTTTTGACTACTGAGTTCCTCTAGGCGGCAAGAGATGGCGTTAGTGTTCCCCATAGGAAAACAAGGGACAAATTGCATTTCATTCTAGACTTTCCAGCTAATTAATTAAAGGCAAAAAATTAATTATCTTTTAACACAATGATTACTAATTTAATTAATTACAACTTATAGAGCTCCTTTTTTTAAAATATCTTTTATTTAATGCGATTAATCTAAAAAAAAAAAAATTTTTTTTTTCGAAAATCAAAAAAAGGGCTTCTATAAGTTGTAGATATTTTAAATAGCTTTAATTTAAAAAAAATTTGAGGTTGATAGCTTCAAAATTGGGGCCGCTGGAAAGTCCCAAAATTATCCCCCCGAGACGCGCACCTTAAGGAATTGTATATGACTTATAGCCTCGGAATCACTGAAGCGCCCCACACTTTTATTTTAAGTCATAAATATTCAACAATTTTAACAAAAACAATTCTCTCTTTTTAGTCCAATTTAAATAAAAGCATTTTTTTACTTTCTCTTACCCTATATATGAAATATATAGAGAGAGAAAGTATTGCGATCATGTCAAAAATTCGATGTCGAGATTTTGATGGATATACATGTTTTGAGGTCCCCTGAGTCCAAAAAAGTGGGTCCCGCAAATTGGTCTGTGTGTGTGTGTGTATGTGTGTGCGTGTGTCTGTATGTGTGTGCGTGTGTCTGTAGTGTGTGTGTGTGTGTGTGTGTGGACAGATTTTTAGCATGAAGGAGTTGAGCTAGCGGATTGAAATTTTATATTTAACTTAGGTACCTTTGAAGAATCTCAAAATAAGCTTTTGAACAAAATCGGCCAAAAAGTACTAGTACTTTACTGATGTACTTTTTCAGTTTTTTTCGATTTTCTCAAAATTCCCTCCAAGGATTTTTTTTAAAATTCATAAATGAACTATTTTTTAGATGCTCTTTAAAATGTATATTCTCATTTTGCCGTTGAAATCTTCTGAAGACCACTTTACTCTTGTTCTTCATAGGAAAGATAGAAATGGTTGCCATGGTAACGGAATTTAAATCTTTTTCTTTTTTATTAGATTAAAAATCAATTATTATTTAAATTCGCATTTTTTTTTAAATTTATTTGTGTCTTTAATTGTTTCAAAGAAAACATATATGTCTCTCTCTCACTTGCAAACATTATCGTCTCTCTCTACTCTTTTTAAATTCCCTTTCTACCTTATCTTCGCATTTGGCCAATGTTAATTTCCTATAGGGATTTGTATGTTAATTTCGATTCAAAAGGGGGTCCCCTTTAGAACTTTTTAGGCATTTAAAATTTTTTTTTCCAATTCTTATGAAATTTTGTATTTATTTACGATTCTATATTGTGTATAAAATGTCCAAATATGAGATTAAAATTTTGAAAAATAACCTTAGTTTATTTGAAGCAGTCAACATTTAAAATGCAAGTTTGAAACTAAGGTGCTATCGGAAACTAAATATATCTCGACACAAAAAATCTGGTGTGACCAGCACAGTGCGCAACTTTCTCTTACCGAAGGGTAAGAGAAAGTTGTGTGCTGTGCGCCAGTCACACCAGATTTTTAATTAAAGTTTTTTTTTATTATATTTTTATTTTAAACTTTTTAGTCTTTTTTTATTATAGATAGAGTATTAAAAAAAAAGAAGGCAGGATGCGTGAAATAAAGTACCACATTAGTTTAGTCAATTTTGATAAACCCGAACTCACTATTTGCGTCATCAAAAATGACCCTTAAATATCAAATTTCACACCTCTAACTCATCGGGAAGTGACTTAAACAAAGACTTAAAGTTGGTGATTTTGAAAGAGTAAGTTAAATAAAAGAATTTAAAAAAAAAAGAAAAAGAAAAGCGTGAATTGAATACAATACAATTTTATTTAAAATAAAAAAAATAAAAAAATTTATTTATTTATTTATATTAATAAAAATCTAGTGTGACTGTCGCACAGCACACAACTTTCTCTTACCTTCGGTAATCGAAAGTTGTGTCCTGTGCTTGTCACACCAGATTTTTTGTGTCGAAATATATTTAGTTTCCGCCAATATATCAGAATTTAAGATGTCAAATTTATAAGTATTGGAAAATATTTATATTTTGTTACCATGGCAACCATTTCTCCTATCTTCTCAATGAAGCACAAGAGTAAAGTGTGCTTCAAACAATTTGAAAGGAAAACGAGAATATACATTTGAAAGAGCATCTAAAAAATAAATGATTTTTGAATTTTAACCAAAATCGTTAAAACGAATTTAGAGAAAATCGAAAAAAACTGAAAAAGTACATCAGTAAAGTACTAGTAATCTTTGGCCGATTTTGTTCAAAAGCTTCGTGTCACGTGCCAGAGGGGTGCCTTACTTAAATATAAAATTTCAACCTCCTAGCTCAATTCCTTCATGCTTAAAATTGAACACAGATAGACAGACAGACCATGTCGCGAAAACCACTTTTTTGGATTCAGGGGACCTCAAAACGTGTATATCCATCAAAATCTCGACATCGAATTTTTGACATGAATCCAATACTTTCTCTCTATATATATATTACATATATACATAGGTAAGAGAAAGTAAAAATCAATACAATTTTATTGAGCACTTATTCAGGTGCCCGGATTTATGACGTCACTGAATTATTAAAAACAGATAAGAGAATTGTAAGATAAATTAAAAGGAATTTTCAATTTGAGGTCAAAGGCTTGGCTTATCTCTATTAAGAGTACGTCAATGAAAAAGAGACGATTACGCATTAAGACGACGACCCCTAACGACTTGGAACCCCGGCGAAGAACTGACCTGATGACCGAGAGGTGATAACAAACAAACATGATGAAAAGAGGGCTTGCCTGCCCTCCCCTTCGGCTCTTCCTTTCATAAATCCTCATTTGGGGATTTGCATGTTAAATTCCATTCTAAAGGGAGCATCCCCTTAACTTTTACACGTTTTTTCCAATTCTTATGAAATTTTGTATTTATTTACGATTCTTTATTGTGTATGAAATATCTATGTATAATAATTGCGGAGTGTCTGTCTGTCCGTCCGTCTGTCACGCTCTGTTTGACCAACTTCCCGTTGGAATTTTGAAACGAAATTTTGCAGTCTTATAGAGGAGGTTATGGAGAGTCCCGGAAAAATACTAGGGTCCCGAAATTCCTATAACTTTTTGAGTTATTAATTCCTAAAGTTACGATTTCTCCCATAGGAAATGTACAGAGGAATATTTTTGTATTCTTTTCATTTGTGTATTCCATGAATGTAAACAAATCCTCAAGCAGGCACTGGATTGGAATACGTAGTAATAATAATTTTCTTGCCCACGGGGCGTGGTGTAGAGGTTAGCGTGCTAACCTCATATACCAAACGTCGCGGGTTCGGACCCCAGGCAGTCCGATGATTTTATTTAAGCCATCTGGATACCAGATGGCTTAAATAAAAATGCCTGGACCCTAATATATATAAATTCATAAATAACGGTTATCGTAAATGTCTTAAAGTTGCCGAAAAGACTGTGTGAATGTGTGTGTGAGTGTGAGTGTGAATGAGAAAAAAGTGAATGTTTAAAAAAAAAAAAAAAAAAATAATAATAATAATTTTCTTGCCCCCGGGTCTGGCGTAGTATGTAGCGTGCCTGCCTCCTATACCAAACGTCGCGGGTTCGGACCCAGGCAGTCCGATGATTTTATTTAAGCCATTTGGATACCAGATGGCTTAAATAGAAATGCCTGAACCCCAAATACATTTATTAATTACAACGGTTATCGTATAAAGTCTTAAATGGCCAGAGTTGCCGAAAAGACTGTGTGAATGTGTGTGTGAGTGTGAGTGTGAATGAGAAAAAAATGTGAATGTTTAAAAAAAAAAAAAAAAAATAATAATAATAATTTTCTTGCCCCGGGTCTGGCGTAGTATGTAGCGTGCCTGCCTCCTATACCAAACGTCGCGGGTTCGGACCCAGGCAGTCCGATGATTTTATTTAAGCCATTTGGATACCAGATGGCTTAAATAGAAATGCCTGAACCCCAAATACATTTATTAATTACAACGGTTATCGTCAAAGTCTTAAATGGCCTAAGTTGCCGAAAAGACAGTCTGAATGTGAGTGTGAATGAGAAAAAAGTGTGAATGTTTTAAAAAAAAAAATAATAATAATTTTGCTTTTCATAATTAAGAAAGGCGAGGATCCGCCGCAGGCGGGCCCGAAGCCAGCGGCTGGGGGTCCAGGGGGGCGTAGCCCTGGACCCCCCAACCGTAGCTTTCAGGCCCGCCTGCCCGGCGAAGTTTCTGCTTTTCTTAATTATGAAAAGAAAATTATTATTATTTTTTTTTAAAATCATTTCGCACTTTTTCTCCGTCTATTACATTCAATAATACTTTCGGCAACCCAAACAAAACCAGACCATTAACCGATTGTAATTAATAAATGTATTTGGGGTTTATAATTTATTCCCTTTAAGCCATCTGGTATCTAAATAACTAAATAAGCGGGCATGCATTTGTATATAGCAGTTTATCGTCTAAAAGTCTTAATGGCTAAGTTTCAGGCATTTCTATTTAAGCCATCTGGTATCCAAATGGCTTAAATAAAATCATCGGACTGCGCCCAAATTACGACGTTCTCCCCCCGACAGGCACACCAGCATACGCGGGGCCCCGGGGTATAAAAATTATTATTATTATTTTTTTTTTTGTTAAACATTCACTTTTTTTCGCACTCACACTCACACACGTCACACGGTCTTTCGGCAACTCTGGCCATTTCTGCTTGCGATAACCGTTGTAATTAATAAATGTATTTGAGGTTCAAACATTCTATTTAAGCCATCTGGTATCAAGTCCCTTCGCTAAAATCATCCGGATTGATTTCAAACCCCGCACGTTCATAGGCCCACTACATACGAGGGCTGCGCCCCTTTTTTTTTTAAACATTCACTTTTCTCATTCCCCTCACACTCACATTTTTTCACTCCTTCGGCAACATTTACGTCATTTACGATATTTTTTTTTTATAGACTTATATATATTTGAGTCCCAGGCATTTTTATTTAAGCCATCTGGTATCTAGATAACTTTAAATAAAATCATCGGACTGCATGACCAGACCCCGCAGCGTTTGAATATGAAGGTTAGCACGCTAGCCTCTTTGCCCCGTGGTAAAATTATTGTTTAGCCCCCCATACATTCCGCTTGTTTACATTCATGGAAATACACAAATGAAAAAATTCAAAAATATTCACTCTGCCGCATTTCTATGATGCAGAAATCGCTGAACTTTAAAATTAATAACTCAAAAAGTCATAGGGTTCCGGATATATGGTTCAGGATACCCGCCAACCCCTATAAGACTGCAAAATTTCTTTTCAAGAATTCCAACGGGAGGTTGGTCCGGCAAACGTGACGGGCGGACAGACAGACGCTCCACCAATTGTATACATAGATATCATACACAATAAAGAATAAACAAATAAATACAAAGAATTTCATAAATTGGAAAACGTGTAAAAGTTAAGGGGATGCTCCCTTTGCTTTTTGAACATGCGGTATCCCAAGTGAAGAGATTTATGAAGTAGAAAGAGGGCGAGCAGACTCTTTTCATCATGTTGTTTATCACCTCTCTCATTTTAGTGTTCGACCGGGGTTCCCTCGTTAGGAGTCGTCGTCTTAACATGTCGTTGATTAATCATTGACTTTATATTACTGTAATAAATAGAAAAACGCTGTCACTCAAATTGAAAATTCCTTGCAATTCTCTTATCTGATTTTTAATAATTCGGTGACGTCATAACATCCAGGCACCTGAATAAGTGCTCAATAAAATTATTGATTTTACACTTTTTTCTTACCTTAGTATATATGTAATATTTTTCCAGAGAAAAGTATTTGGATTCATGTCAAAAATTCGATGTCGGGAATTTTGATGGATATACACGTTTTGAGGTCCCCTGAATCCAAAAGATATTTTCGCGACATGTCTAATCTGTCCTCTCTGTTCAATTTTAAGCATGAAAGAGGAATTGAGCTAGGAGGTTGAGAAATTTTGCGTTTAAAAATTAGGCCCCTCTAGCTGTTTTCTAAGCTTTAGAACAAAATCGGCCAAAGATTATAGTACTTTACTGATGTACTTTTTCAGTTTTTTCGATTTTCTCTAAATTCGTTTTAACGATTTTGGTTAAAATTCAAAAATCATTTATTTTTTAGATGCTCGCTCAAATGTATATTCTCGTTTCCTTTCAAAATTGTTTGACACACTTTACTCTTGTGCTTCATTGAGAAGATAGGAGAAATGGTTGCCATGGTAACAAAATATAAATATTTTTCAATACTTATAAATTTGACATCTTAAATTCTGATATATTGGCGGAAACTAAATATATTTCGACACAAAAAATCTGGTGTGACAAGCACAGGACACAACTTTCGATTACCGAAGGTAAGAGAAAGTTGTGTGCCTGCGACAGTCACACTAGATTTTTATTAATATAAATAAATAAATAGAATTTTTTATTTTTTTATTTTAAATAAAATTGTATTGTATTCAATTCCCCTTTTCTTTTTCTTTTTTTTTGCAAATTCTTTTATTTTAAGCTTACTCTTTCAAAATCACCAACTTTAAGTCTTTGTTTAAGTCACTTCCCGATGAGTTAGAGGTGTGAAATTTGATATTTTTGGGTCATTTTTGATGACGCAAATAGTGAGTTCAGGTTTATCAAAATTGACTAAACTAATGTATGATGCACATTTCCCACGCATCCTGCCTTCTTTTTTTTTTAATACTCTATCTATAATAAAAAAGACTAAAAGTTTAAAATAAAAATATAATAAAAAAACTTTAATTAAAAATCTGGTGTGACTGGCGCACAGCACACAACTTTCTCTTACCCTTCGGTAAGAGAAGTTGCGCACTGTGCTGGTCACACCAGATTTGTTGCCCGTTTCCGATAGCACCTTTTAAACTTGCATTTTAAATGTTGACTGCTTCAAATAAACTAAGGTTATTTTT
>JAKCPI010026165.1:0-27261 GCA_023213315.1 Euborellia annulipes | reverse complement strand
AATATTTAAATTTTGTTCCCATGGACTCCTATCTTTCCTATGAAGCACAAGAGTAAAAGTGTGTTTCAAAATAATTTTTGAGGAAAAATGAGAATACGCATTTTAAAAAGATCTATTTAAATAAAATGTATAAGCTTATTAATATATATAACACGGTAAGTTATGTCAATATTCGTTCGTTCTTATTTCCTGGAAGTTAGGCAACTCAAATTGGTAATTATTTTACTAATTCCTTCAGACCCTTGAAAACGAAATATCGAGGATTTGAAAGTCCTTTACAAAACATGCAACAACTGAACCATGTATGAAATATATTTTAGGGTTCCAAATCTGGCTGAAGAGCTCAGAAATATATTTCCATGCCCGAAACTAACGAGGCAACCCAATAAAAAGAATCAAATACATTTTCAAAGGAGATTGATTTTTTTCATATCATCAATGAACACCTTCATGCTCTGAAAAAAATAACAAATAAAAAGAAAGTTATTTATTTATTTTTTTAATTTATTGATTTTAAACACCCAACACGTGCAAATACACCCAAGGCCCTGGAGCATTAGAGTACATCCAGCCCATCTCCCCATTTGCCATCAATACCCCTACATCAGTGGATGGACCGCCCCTCTGTAGGGTGTGTGTGGGAGGCCAGTTAAAGAAAGGAAAAAGTAAAAACAAAATAATTATAAAATACTTTTATCAATTTCTTCCGGTCTCCTTCAGCATATTAAAATTACAAAGCAAAATTACAAAATTTTGAATTTTTATTTATTTTTTTACTTTTTTCTTACACTCTATATATAATATATATAGAAAGAGAGAGAGAGAGAATATTGGATTAATGTCAAAAATTCGATGTCGAGATTTTTGATGGATATACACGTTTTGAGGTCCCCTGAATCCAAAAAGTGGTTTTCACAACATGGTCTGTCTGTGAACAAAATATCTCAAGAACGAAAAGAGTTAAGAGGTTGAAATTTGATATTTAAGTTATGCACCCCCATGGGACGTGACACGAAGCTTTTAAACAAAATTAGCCAAAGAGTACTAATACTTTACTGACGCACTTTTTCAGTTTTTTTCGATTTTTCTCAAAATGCGCTCCAACGATTTTGATTAAAATTCCAAAATCAATTATGCTTAGATGCTCGTTAAAATGTATATTCTCATTTTTGTCCTTTTATATCTTGAATTCTAATATATCGGCGGAAACTAAATATATCTCGACACAAAAATATCTGATGTGGCAAGCACACACCAAAGTTGTGTGCTGTGCGACTATTCACACCAGATTTTTTAATACCGTAGAGTTAATTTATTCATGATTTTACACTTTTTTTGACCTAGTCATAGAAGTCATACAAAAAAGAAGAAAAAAGATAGCTTTAATGAACTTCAATGAACTAAAAAAACTGTCTGCATTATTTTATATTATATTTTTTTTTTTGTAATTTTAAAGACTCAAGGGCAGGTGGCATAAATTCGACAAAATTTATCAAAAATTTCCATTATCGATTTTAATAAACTCTTTTATGAAATATAGAATGTTTTTTTGTATTAGATATAAAAGAAAGATATAATCCTGCATATTATAATTTCAGTCAATTAAAGTAAGTAGGTTCATTTAAAGAGATTAAAAAGTTTTCCTTCTCTCTTTCACTTCTTCCTTTTCTCCAATAAAATATAAAAAAAAAAAAAACTAAGTACCAAATATAAAAAAAGCTTTCAATCTAAAAAATGACGTTTTAAAATTTAAAATAATAAAGAAAATAAAAAAAAGAACTTTGATTAATTCAAATGTCTAGAGCAGTTTTTTTTTTTTTTTTTTAAGATAATTACTACCCTTTCCTCTGCTTACAACCCTCACCCTTTCCATCTAATCTGAGGATGATTAATTAAAGCTTTTCGCTTTTATAACTCTAGAAAATTTATATATATAATATTATTATTTCGTTAATAAATTAGATTCTGTTAATAATTATTTATTAGTTTAAATAGGACACGGTGTTAAATTAGTAAATTATAATTAAAATAGTGTAAATATATATAACAAAATTTAGTTATAAATCTATGATTATAACAAGAAAAATCCTCCCCCCTCCCCCCCTTTGACCGAGATGCTATAGTATTCAAATAATTAGTATCGTTGAAAGTCTGTATGGCCAAAGATTGGGAAAAGACTAAAAAAAACACAAGAAAAATTGCCACAAGTTGCCTTAGAAATTAGAAAGGCAGTTAGTTGCTCTGTGAGTCAGCTTTCCAGGTATGCCAATAGGGCTGTGGGCGGGGCTTCACAGCAGTTGAAAAAAAGAAGGGAGCATGCATACGACTGACCCTTTAAACAGTCATTAATAGACCCTTTTGTGCTGTGACCAGTCTAGCTTCTATTCAAGATCCTTCCTTAACATCTTTACCTGAGGCGAGTAAGGGGGTTTCAGGGGGCGTAGCCGCCTGGCTAGGCGGAAAGCCCGCCAAATGCGGGCTTTGAGACTAGTTACTATATGTAAAGCGCTAGCCATTGACTTCCTGTCCCTGTGTGTATGTACCTGTCAGGGCGCTGATTGGTCAGACTAAAAGGAATTGGAGTTAGAGAGGGAAATTTAAATCTATCTATATGTCATAGAGGGAAATTTAAAACTAAGTCAGAGAGGGAGATTTAAAACTAACAAGTTGGAGAGGAAAATTTAAATCTATCTATATGTCATAGAGGGAAATTTAAAACTAAGTCAGAGAGGGAGATTTAAAACTAACAAGTTGGAGAGGGAAATTTAAAGCTAGCAAGTAACGGAGAGTTTGAGTCGGAGAGGGAAATTTAAAGCTAAGTCAGAGAGGAAATTTAAAACTAAGTCAGAGAAAGAAATTTAAAACCAAGTCAGAGAAGGAAATTTAAAATTAAGCCAGAGAGAAATTTAAAACTAACAAGTCGGAGAGGAAATTTAAAACTTTAAAATTTTACATAATATTTCACAAACTCAGAGAATTTATAATAAAAAGTATTGGGGAAAATCTATCCAAAGCTACACTCCTGTTTTTATAAGAAAGAGTTTGAGTGCGTTGGCCTCGCATTAAACGACATCAGCATGTTATTAATAATAAAAGCTCTTCCTTGGCTTTTTTATGGAAGCGAAAAAAGAAGAAAATAAAGAGGGTTGGCAAGCAAGCTCATCGAAAACAAGATCCGGTATTATCATCATCATCATTATCGGGTGATTATTTATTTACATGACTGGAGAAAAATAAAAAGAATAAATGATTTAAAAACGAAATATTTTATGTGTTTCTCTAAATGTCTAGAAAAGATAATGCAAAAATCTTTTTTAAATTGTATTTAGATTTTGTTACTTCCGGTCGATTAATTAATATAAAATTAAACAAGTTTTCGCACTAAACGTTTTTTGTTGTGGTTTACCGATAATTCACAAACAATTTGTGGAGCCACCTACATAGATTTTACATTATCTCAACCCCGTTATCTAATTGAACTCCTTATTAAATTCCATCAATTTTCACAAGAGACTTAATCGATGCCTTGATCTCTAGCCTTTTTGGAGCGATGCTTGGTCGTGCTTGGGGCATCAACGATTCACAGTTATAATATCAATTATTCATAAAATAACTGTTAATTATATATTTTTCCTGAAGACAGGTGATATTTAGTTCGTGAAACGTCAAAAAATAACCTTTTGAAAAAAATCGGCCAAAAAATACTAGTAGATACTTTACTGATGTACTTTTTCATTTTTTTGAGTTTTTCTCAAAATTCGCTCCAACGATTTTGATTAAAATTCATAAATCAACTATTTTTTTGATGCTATCTAAAAAGTATGTCGTGAAAATTGTTTGAAGTACACTTTATTGATAGAAGCATTCGTACGTAGCTCAGCGCTATCTATGAATCGCGTGGTCAAGTTTGGAACTTGAGTGCTAAGGGCAACTAAATATATCTCGAAACTAAAAATCTGGTGCTACCAGTCACCCCAGATTTTTTCTTTTGTTATACAAAAAAAGAGCACAGAATAATAATGCTATGATTTAAATAAAGAAGTAGAACTTCTTTTTCCCTACAAGATGGCGGTCTTATCTCAATTTTGATCATAATGGCGCTTGCTCTTCTCCGTTGTCAGGCCCCCCGACCTGATTTTTACATTTTTCAATTCTTTATTTTCCGGCTGTGACACGGCCTCAACATTTTTTTCTTATAATATTGTATAAAGCTTGTGGAACATATTAGTAAATACATAGTAAATTATATAAACAACACTGCCTTTTTTTAAAATTATTAATATTGACAATTTTGACCTTTAATAATTGATGTTATTTAAGTGGCCAAATGTAATCCAGTAGTGTTTAAGTTAAACAATACTCATGACCTAAATCTACTAATCCTTTAGAATCTTCATGGAGTGAATTAAAAGTCTCTTCAAACCTCCTCTCGACCACACGTCGTAAGCGCATAATCCTTTTAGAGAAGCTTATTATTTTCCTTTATTTCGATTCAAAAGACGGATTTGGTGAAAGTCAATCAGTCCTTCTCTCTCTCTCTCTATTTGAATGCAGCACTGAGTAATGAAGACTAATGCTGATGAATTGCAGGTCAGCTATTGACAGGTGCATTTGCAGCTGAGGATGAATGACTTGCCCAACTACTCAACCACCGTGACTATTGGTCACTATTGTACTATAATATTATTATAATAAGGGTATTCATCAAACCAGTTAAAATTATAATAATGAAATAAATATAAATAAAAAATCTGGTGTGACTGACGCACAGCACACAACTTTCTCTTACCTTTGGTAATCAAAAGTTGTGTACTGTGCTTGTCACACCGGGATTTTTTTGTGTCGACATGTATTTAGTTTCCGACAGTACGGTATATTCGATTTTCAAGATTTAAAATTTATAAGTATGGGAAAATATTTATATTTTGTTACCATGGCAACCATTTCTCCTATCTTTTCTATGGAGAACAAGAGTAAAGTGGTCTTCAGAAGATTTCAATGACAAAATGAGAATATACATTTTATTGAGAATCTAAAAAATAATTGATTTATGAATTAAAAAAAAAAAATTGGAGCAAATTTAGAGAAAATCGAAAAAACTCAAAAGTGCATCAGTAAAGTACTAGTACTCTTTGGTCGATTTTGTTCAAAAGCTTCGTGTCACGTCCCAGGGGAGTGCCTAACTTAAATATACAATTTCAACTTCCTAGCTCTTTTCGTTTTTGAGATATTTTGTTCACAGACAGACACACAGACAGACCATGTCGCGAAAACCACTTTTTTAGATTCAGGGGACCTCAAAACGTGTATATCCATCAAAATCTCGACATCGAATTTTTGACATGAAACCAATACTTTCTCTATATATATATTAACATATATATAGAGGTAAGAGAAAGTAAAAATATTATTAACCTATTGCATTCAATTTAATGTACCAATAAAGAAATGTTATAAAACTTTTTTGGTTTTTTAAGAATAAATCCTATTTTGTTATGAAAATTTGGTCCAGAACTGGAGACAAACATGTTAATTATTACCTCTCAGTTTCAGATAGTCAAATTCAAATAAAAAGCATCACAAACAAAAAAACAAAAAATATAATACAAGAAAAAATTATAAAATAATTAAAGTTTTTTGGTTGTTAAGTAAGGACAAATAGTGTTGAACGTCGGCTAGGTAGCCTTCGAAAAAAAAAACAACTCTGAACGCTCTTAAAATTGGACTATTTAAATAAATATATCTTCTTCTTCTTCTTTCTTTGCCTTTATTACTCCCGCGGTGCGGGGTCGGCAGTAAAGGGGCTGGCGGAATGGGGTTTTTTGTGACCGGAAGATCAAGCCCGCCCGTCGCTCAGTCTGACGCCTGTTGAAAATATAGAAGGAGGGGACAGACATGTAAAGAATAGGACTGCCACTCCCAGCTCGGGTAGCTCGTGGTCGCAATCCACGTACTCACAAGATGTGAGCCCCTGAGCATTATTTAAATAAATATATAAATTGATAAATTGATTTTTTGTCATAAGATAAACAAAACGATTAGAATACTAAGAAAAAAAATGTTCTCACCCCTCTCCTCTCCACCTCCACCGTGAGAAAATAATTTTTTTAATGTTTTAAAATGAAGAAATAATTCTAGTATTTGTCAATAAGAAAAAAATACTAAGAAATCGTCAAAATAATGCAATTAAGGTGCGCGTCTCGAAAAACAGAAGACGATTCAGTAGCGGGTTACTCTAGGCGGCAAGAGATGGCGTTAGTTTTTCCCATAGGAAAACAAGGGATTTATTCCATTTCAAATAAATTTATGCTGGGACGATTGAATCAAGGTTATGGAGAAGAAACAACCAGCGAATTCTTTCCACGTCAAAATAATTTATTTGCAAATATTTCGGTTAGCTTAACGCAAACCATCCTCAGTGCATCTTGTGCATGTGTCTTTTATGTACCAGTTGATGCACTGAGGATGGTTTGGGTTAAGCTAACCGAAATATTTGCAAATAAATTATTTTGACGTGGAAAGAATTCGCTGGTTGTTTCTTCTCCATAACCTTTATTCCATTTCATTTGAAAGATTCCAGCTAATTAACTAACGGTAAAAAATTAATTATTTTTTAACACAATGATTACTAATTTAATTATCTATAAGATATAGAGGGTATTTTTTAAAAATATCTTTTATTTAATGCGATTAATCTAAAAAAAAATTTTATTTTTTCGAAAATCAAAAAAAGGGCTTCTATAAGTTGTAGATATTTTAAATAGCTTTAATTTAAAAAAAAATTTGAGGTCGATAGCTTCAAAATTGTGGCCGCTGAACCTCCCAAAATTAGCATCCCGAGACGCGCACCTTAAACTACTGTATATTTTTAAATCATAGGAACGCCTGGGAGTTAGGCAACTAATAGCGTAAACGAATGGAAGGATAAGGGAGAAAAAGAAACTCCTCCTTTACTCCCACTTGACCCTACGCTATGACTTTTCATATTTTTCTTATAAGTCTGAGATAGTAAGCGAGGCTTTAAGTACTACTCCCTTTCCATAATCCTTTTTCTAGTGTATTCATATTCCAAGGAGTAGTTAAACCTCTCCTTGCTTCTTTCTTTCATTTTTCATCCCTTACACTTCTCGTTCCCTAACTCTTAGGTGTTCTCTCGATTAAAAAAAAAGTAAAAAATATTACCCTTTCTAATTACCAGTTTTAATTTGTTGGTATAATAATAATTGGAATTTTTTGATGATAGTCAAAAGAAATGAGGACTCTATTACGTTAAAAAAAGATAGACCTAATTAAATATTTTGTGTTGCTTAGGCCGGCCTATATAAAACAATTGGAATTTTTAAATAACACTGTGAGGCAAAATGGAACTTTTTTTCGGCCGAGATAATTCCTTCAGATTCTTAAGTAAAATGACCTCCTGAACAGTGGCGTACCGAGGGGGGGGGGGGCGGAAGGGGCGGTCCGCCCCAGGCCCCGAGCCGGCATAGGCCCACATATATTTATAAAAAAAAATTTAATGAAAATTTCTCTTTGAGAGGCCCCGGGGCCCTCAGGAAAACGAAAAATTTAGATAAAAAAAAAAATTTAAAGAAAATTTCTCTTTGAGAGGCCCCGGGGCCCTCAGGGAAAAACGGGAAAATTTGGGGATCAGGGATATAGGGTATTTTAAAAATATTTTTGTGTATGGAGGAAGGGATATTTAAAGATGAGTATCCCACCCAAAAAAAAATTCAATATAAGGCCCCCTCTTCTAGTGCCGCCCCAGGCTCCCAACTGCCTCGGTACGCCTCTGCTCCTGAATCCAAATATGGCCTCCGTTTTCCCCCACCATGTACCTTTTTCGGGGGAGAATCCCCTACTTATTTCCGCCCCTTTTCGTTAATTATAGGACCATGAATCAAATATGGAGGGATGGAAAGGAATATTTTAGCCTTAACATTTCTTCAGAAGGTCTAGAGAAGTGAAAAGTTAAAAAACATTAACAGTGGGATTCAAGGGGGGATGGCCCACGGGGCGTGGTGTAGAGGTTAGCGTGCTAACCTCATATACCAAACGTCGCGGGTTCGGACCCCAGGCAGTCCGATGATTTTATTTAAGCCATCTGGATACCAGATGGCTTAAATAAAAATGCCTGGACCCTAATATATATAAATTCATAAATAACGGTTATCGTAAATGTCTTATATGGCCTGAGCTGCCGAAAAGACAGTGTGAATGTGTGTGTGAGTGTGAGTGTGAATGAGAAAAAGTGTGAATGTTTTTAAAAAAAAAAAAAAGGGGGGATGTGAGGGAGGATTTTATCGCTTAAAATGTAAAAAAATCATTAAAAATGATCGATTTTTTCTGATTTTTCCACAATTTTTTCACTGATTTTCTAATTATTCCAGCGGACAGACCCATCTCACCCTTCCTTAAACATCCCTAAACTAAAAAAAAATATATAGGACAAAGCGGGTGGGGTGTGAGCGATTCCGAAGCCCTTACAAGAAGATGGAAGATTCACAGCCCCTCGCTGCACAGTTAGTCAAATTGGCAAATACCGGTATGCGGCTATAACTTTCATTTTTTTTGGGCTGATCCCCCAGAAATTTAAAGTTAAATATACGGATTCTTCTATGTCCTTCAATATTTCCATATTTTATCTAAAGGGTTAGAAATTACTTCTTGTCAAAGTTTGAAAAAAATTATAATCTATGAAATATAAAGTTGCGCTTTTGTAAATAAATCAGTAAAAATATTACATTTATAAAAACTAGGGTCCGACCGAAACAAGATTTTCAGCCGAAACCGAAACCGAATATTCGGCCTCAACCTCAGTTTCGGCCGAAACCGTAACCGAAACCGAAACTTGTATTTCCTATAAAAATTTTTTTTCATTTTACCTTTTTTTTTTTGAATTTTTTTTTCCCTCCCGTGAAAATCATTTTACCTTTTTTAGGAAGACTAAATTTTTTTCCCCTCAAGTGCAAATTGTTTGACCTTTTCATTTTTTTTGCATGCGAGTCTCATCCCATTTTTTCAGACTCTGGTTTCGGCCGGCCGAAAGGTTCGGCCACTTTTTGGCCGAAACCGAAACTAGGGCCGAAACCATGATTTTTGGCCGAAACTGGCCGAAACCGTAACCGAAACCGAATATTCGGTCGTTCCTAATAAAAACTAAATTTATTTAAAGAAAAGTTTACATGGAGTAGACTACCCTTTACTCAAAATTTAACTTAAATTGCAAGTCTTAATAAAATTTGTAGAGTGGGAAAATAACTTGGCAAGGAGAGGGTTGCCTTTAAACAAACAGAAATAAAATTAATTTGTACCGGTATATAAAATTCTAAAAGATTTTAACGAGAAAAACAAATGCAATTTTATTTATTAATTTATTGAATGTGAATTAATGAATATCTATAAGGGGATGCGTGAGCCGAGGGGGGATCGAATTAAATCTAAAACTACAAACAAAGGAAATATATTCATGAAACGAAGAACGGATTTACAGGCTTGTGGCAGGTTACGACACAGAAAGGTAGGCAAATGAAAAAAAAAAAAACAATCATCTGAATTTTTACACTTATAGGCCTACTGGTAATTAGGGGAGGCGAGTGGAAAAACTGCTTAAGAAAATCAGGCATTCAGACAGTGAAAAAGAAAATTCCACCTCCAAAAATCTCACTTAATTACTAGGCCACTGACGAGAGATAAAAGTTAGGAATTTATATTTTCAATTATTTAATAATAATTTCTTAATAAATATTTTAGGAGAATATAAATTCTCTGTTAGAGGGGTGGAGGGTGAGGAGGGAGGGAAAGAAATCATTGCTTAAATGTAAAAAATTTACAAAAAAAATAATTTCTATTTTCATTTTCATTTTTAAAGAAAAAAACTATTTTGTTTATTAGAAGGGGTGATTTACACCCTTTCTCACCCTCCCTCTGGGGTACACGAATTCATCATAGAGTTATATTTAAAAAACTGGATAATTTTATCAGTATATTATAAGAGAGAAAAATAAAATACAAAATTACTTTAATTCGTTATGCAAATGAGATGTGAAAATATTCATTACCTTAATAATAAGATGACCAGGTGGGGAATTTGGTGAATGAATGTCTTATTTGCACAAATCACAACACAATATAAAATAAACTAAACACACGCGAGAGAGAGAGAGAGAGAGAGAAACCAAATGACTCATGGCTCGACTCAAAGATTAAACTAAAAGAGAGACCGCCTGACAGGCAGGCAGCCTGCAAGCAGGCTCTAGAAGCATTGCTCTCTGAGCGCCCAAGAAAAATATTATCAAATAAATTCTCTATTTGAAAAAATTCTATTTACTTGCAAATTAACGGGGTTTTATTCTTTTGGGAATAAATTCGAAATTGAAATAACTATTAAAAGACACTTCATAAACCCACCCTTAAAACTCACCGCAATTTAAATAAAATAGCTCCAAGTATTATTTTTGGTATTTATTTATTTATTAGGGATATAGTCGAAGTGAAAGAAGAATCCGTATATTTAAATTTTAAATTTGTAAAGATCAGCCCAAAAAAATAAATGTTATAGCCGCATATTTGCCAACTGTGCAGCGAGGGGCTGTGAATCTTCCATCTTCTTGGAAGGGCTTCGGAATCCCTCACACCCCACCCGCTTTATCTACTATATTTTTTTTTAGGGGAGGGATGTTTAAGGAAGGGTGAGGTGGGTCTGTCAGCTGGAATATGTAGAAAATCAGAGAAAAAATTGTGAAAAAAATCAACGATCATTTTTAATGATTTTTTTGCATTTTAAGGGACAAAATCCTCCCCCACATCTCCCCCTAGGATGCAAATGTTAATGTTTTTTAACTTTTCACTTATCTAGACCTTCTGAAGAAATGTTAAGGCTAAAATATTCATTTTGAACCCTCCAAATTTGATTCATGGTCCTATAATTAACGAAAAGGGGTGGAAATAAGTAGGGGGCTCCCCCCGAAAACGGTACGTGGTGGGGGAAAACGGAGGTACAATTGGATTCAGGAGGTCATTTTACTTAAGAATCTGAAGGAATTATCTCGGGGCTTTTTTCCCTGCTTCAAAGTGTAATTAGAAAAATTCTTAATTTAATTAACTTAAAAAATAACACCTTCTTTAAATTTTATGCATTCAAAGCTCTTTCCAATCTTTTTTAAACGTTTCACCATTTCTATATCTGAAATTAAATTCATTTAATGTTTTTAAATAAAATAAAATAAAGTGGGTGCGTGAAAAAGAGAGCGAGCGAGCGCAAAAAAAAAAAAAAAAAAAAAAATTGGCTTAATCTTTTATTGTCATTTGGAATTTTAGATTCCAGCATAACTAAATGTAATATTTTTACTGATTTATTTACAAAAGCGCAACTTTATATTTGGACCCTGTTATGCAATGGTGTGTCAAAATGCTTTAATTAATAGTATTTTTTATGAAATATGTCCTAAAAAAATTTATATTTAATGTTACGTGCACAATTGACAAGAAAAATTATATATAATCCAATGTAAACAAAAAACTTTATTGTTGATTTTCTCAAAACTCGATGTTTGGTCTTTGACACACCATTGCAAAACAGGGTCCATTTCATAGATTATAATTTTTTTTCAAACTTTGACAAGAAGTAATTTCTAACCCTTTAGATAAAATATGGAAATATTGAAGGACATAGAAGAATCCGTATATTTAACTTTAAATTTCTGGGGATCAGCCCAAAAAAATGAAAGTTATAGCCGCATATTTGCCAATTTGACTAGCCCCCGGGTGTGGCGTAGTAGGTAGCGCGCCTACCTCCTATACCAAACGTCGCGGGTTCGGACCCAGGCAGTCCGATGATTTTATTTAAGCCATTTGGATACCAGATGGCTTAAATAGAAATGCCTCAACCCACAATAAATATATTCCTTACAACGGTTATCGTCAAAGTCTTAAATGGTCTAAGTTGGGTGAAAACGGAGGTCATATTTGGATTCAGGCGGTCATTTTACTTAAGAATCTGAAGGAATTATCTTTGGGCTTTTTTTCTTGCCGCACAGTGTAATTATAAATTCACGTAATTTTAGCACCGTCGATTTTATTATTATCTTATACTATCAAATGGAAAATCTATTTAAATGTAAGCACACCTTTCCTTGAAAACAGCTTTTTTATCGTTGGACCGAAATCGTAAAAAACTGAAAAAGTACATCAGTAAAGTACTAGTACTTTTGGGCCGATTTTGTTCAAAAGATTCGTGTCACATCTCAGGGGTGTGTACCTAATTTAAATATCAAATTTCAACCTCCTAGTTCTTTTTGTTCTTGAGATATTTTGTTCACAAACCCTCATAAATCATAAACCCGAATACTTTAAAAAAAGATGATGAATGATAGAAAATGGTAAACAAAGAGAAAAGTGAACAGAGAAGGGAGTATTTATTTAGCGTGTATACAGTCGTTCCACGATGGTTTCTCAGGGTCACCCACCCGAGATTCCGCCATGGTTGACTGTAACGATCTTAGTGGCTGTTAGCCTACTCCGTTACTAGAACCCTCGGCCAGAGCGAGGGTGTATTAATAAAATAAAGAGAGAAAAAGAAATAAAGAAGTAAATGATGAGAAGCAAATAATTAAATGAAGAGAGCATTTAATTCGTCTTTTTATTTGTCTCCCGCAAGGGGGTTTATTTGAATATAAATAAATTATAACAAAACGTTTTATGACTCTCTGTGAGGGAGACAGAGAGCAATTGAGCTTTGTTTGCCAGAGGGATAAAATTCCACCACAAAACAAGTAAAAGAGATAGAAAATGATATAATATAAAACAGTGAGGTAAAAAAAAGGTTAAAACGGGAATAAAGTTAACTTAATGTTAGTACTATGAATGATTCAAAGAGAAATAAGTAAGTATAGCAACATCATCATCATCTTTGTTGCTGTCGTCACTGCGAAATAAATCTAATTTATATGTCTGAATTTCATAAATATATAAATAAAACAAAACAGAAATGTACAGTGAAGGACAATATTAAGTCCCACCCATTAGTGATTATTTCATTGTATTTAAAAAAATATTATATATTTTTTAATGGAAACTTTCATAGTTCAAACCTAAAAAATTTCAATATTTATTAATAAATATTAGAATTATATAAATTTTCTTCGCGGCTTACATACGCGATGTATATACTGTACATGTATATCTTAAATATTACTGGTATATATGCGATTTCTTATTTATTAATTAATTAATTGTAGTAAGTGAATATTTGATTATAGCTGTAGTATTGTATTCAGGATAATAAGGTATAATTTCCCAAGAAGAATGCAGCCAAATTTATTTCATTAGATTTTAATAAAAAATACTAATCACTTGCTGATGTTTCGGTTCGGGTTTGAACCTCTATCTATACTAAAGAGAAAAGAAAAACGCTTTATTTTCAGCAATTGTTTTTATTTCGTTAGTAAGGCAATATTTCCATATATTTCGGAGACCTAACTGCACTCCTTCCTCAGTGGATTTCACCTCAATTCACCACATTACGGCCCTTATAATTAAAACGCTTGGAAGCGACATGTTATTCAAGTAGCAATTATTATCAATTATTATTAATTGCTACTTGAATAACATGTCGCTTCCAAGCGTTTTAATTATAAGGGCCGTAATGTGGTGAATTGAGGTGAAATCCACTGAGGAAGGAGTGCGTTAGTCTCCGAAATATATGGAAATATTGCCTTACTAACGAAATAAAAACAATTGCTGAAAATAAAGCGTTTTTCTTTTCTCTTTAATAAACCAAACTTCAGCATCACCACTTGAGGAGCTCTATCTATACTACCATAATAGTTTAAAAATATAAAGACAAAATCACAGCTCCGATGATGGTTCAAACCCGAACCGAAACGTCAGTAAGTGATTAGTATTTTTTATTAAAATCTAATGAAATAAATTTGGCTGCATTCTTTTTGGGAAATTATTCCTTATTATCTTGAATAATTAATTAATTTGAGTTCGTCTCAATTATTCTATCTAGATTGCACCAGGTCGAGGAGGAAATTTGAGGCGCCGAATTTGGGTCCATTTCTTCTGCAGACTAAAATTGCTTTTAGTAAGGAAGAAAGAAAAGACCGATTGCAGCTAAGTTTATTTCGTTTATTAATCGCTTCAAGCCGACGTTTCGGTCAGATATACGACCATCATCAGGGCTGAAGCGTGTCAACAAAATTTCTCAAAATATCGAATGACACAATTGTGTAAATTATTTTTTACCATTTTATAAGGACCAACAGGCTATGCGAGTCAAAGTTAGATTGATAAAATTGCTTTCTGGCCCGGGAGCCGTGGCTCAATGGGAAGACATTAGCTTCTCGCACCGGAGTCCCGGGTTCGCTTCCCATCCCAAGCGAGAAAAATTTATTTCATTTGATTTGACTACAAATCATTTGAAATAAATAGGGATGGGGTCTAAATGGCCTTAGATGCCGAGAAGGACCTTAAAAAAAAAAAAAAAATTGCTTTCTGAGTGAATTCATATAACCGAATGCTGTGCTGTGGTAAGGGCACTCCGAATACAAATTGGAGGATCCGAGGTTCAACTCCCGGCGGCACACCCTTCTTTTTTTCGGGCATATGAATTAATAAATATTGAAATTATATAAATTTCCCTCGCGGCTTACATACGCGATGTATATAATATCTTTAATATTACTGGTAGGTAATTTCTTATTTAGAAAATTTCCAAAAAAGATTTTCATTTTCTTTTATAAAAACAATGAAATAATTCCAAGTAGAAAACGCATCGGTGGGACTTAATATTGACCCTCACTGTACTTTCAAGTAAAAAGGTGGCTAAACTTTCAAGTAAAAAATTCGATCTCGAGATTTTGATTCTCGATCTCAGGGAGCAACAAAATTCTAATGACGATACCTCAGTTAAACTCTCTATATTTTCAATATTATAAGGGAATGGATGAATGTAAAGAGAGAGAGGAACTTTTACTTTACAAACAAATTTATAATTCATCTAATACCTTATATTTCATCAAAAAGTTTAATTTATAAAATTAAATATCAAGGATAAGTATCTTCTATATACCTATACTTAAGCCTCTATTTATTTATCTTTTCAGTTATTTATTTGTATGGCGCGATTAAGAAAATATTAATAAATAAATTTAAATTCAAAAAGTTTTATTCGGTGGAGATAACTTTTTAAAGTGAAACTTTTATTTTATCCTCTCAAATTTTTTGGCTCTTCTATTTCATTTTTTAGAAAAGTTTTAGAAAGTGAGAGAGAGAGAAATAGGCAAAATTAATTACATTTAATTTTACCGCCCTAAATATAATAAATAACTTAAGGTGCGCATCTCGAAAAGCCGTTAGAACACGGTTGACTACCGAGTTACGCAAGGCGGCAAGAGATGGCGTTAGTTTTTTCCCATAGGAATACAAGGGATTTATTCCATTTCATTTTAAAGTTTCCAGCTAATTAATTAAGGGAAAAAATTAATTATTTTTTAACACAATGATTACTAATTTAATTATCTATAAGATATAGAGCGATTTTTTTAAAAATATCTTTTATTTAATGCGATTAATCTAAAAAAAAAATTTATTTTTTCGAGAATCAAAAAAAAAGGCTTCTATAAGTTGTAGATATTTTAAATAGCTTTAATTAAAAATATATATTAAATTTCAACTTTCTTATTTTTGTCGTCACGGATTGTGACGTCATGACTTGTAGCGTCACGGCTCTTGACGTCACGGCTTGTAACGCGACATGCTGATAGAAGAGCCAAAAATTTTGAGAGGATATAATAAAAGTTTCACTTTAAAAAATTTGAGGTCGATAGCTTCAAAATTGTGGCCGCTGAAAACTCTCAAAATTAGCACCCCGAGACGCGCACCTTAATTCAAATATTGATATTTGTAATAATAAATTACTCATTTTCTAATTTTATAAAAACCTTTATCGAACTTTCTCTCTAAAATGTAAATTTATCTATAATCAGTATATTGGTAAAATTGATTAAAAAGGAGAAAAATTATTTTTTCGTACAAAGGATAGTCAAATTTTATTATTCTCTTTATATTTAAAAGGATGAATCAAAGAAATTCTAGTAGCTTGTTTGGAATACAATTAAAGTAGAAAGTTATATACACATCCATTAAATTAAAGTATTAATTACTTTAAAACAGCTGCTGTTCGAATTTACTTTGTAATAATATAGCTAGTATACATTTATAAGAATGTGACGTATATTATCGACTGGAAAAGGAATTATTGAAAAAAAAAAAGAAAAGAAGAAAAAAGATAATTGCTTTTCTCCAGGCAACTCGATTTAAGAAGAAAAATCCATTAAAAGAAAAAAAAGATGCTGGAGAGTTCAATATTAAATAAGAATTAATCTGAAATATAGAAAGAGATAATAAAAAAAAAATAAAAAACATGGAGAAGAATTCCTTTCTGACAATTAGGTTAAAGAACTTTCCCTCAATGGCTGATGTCAGATTTTGGAGTTTAGGCTATCATTAGTAAAAGAATTTGATTTACGGTTTAACTGTGGTTTATTTGTAAAAATTACAACGTTTCGACCACTCATTCCGTGGTCTTCTTCAGGTACAATTCAGCTAAGATATAAAGGTTGTTACATCTGTGAGATTCGTCACCTGAAGAAGGCCACAGAATGAGTGACCGAAACGTTGTTTTTTTCTTCTTTCTTCGCCTTAATAGCGCTGTGCGGGGTCAGCTGAGTGGGTTTTTGCGACTGAAAGGAATAGAACAGGCCGGCCCGTCGCACGATAGATATTTGATTTTGAATTCAAAAGTCAGCTTCGTTTATAAAAGAAAAAATTAGGAAGGATTTGATGAATAAATAAAATATTCATGCTTTTCTGCTCTGGGAGAAGAGGAAAAATATTTGTTTACAAGCTAGCCCAAGAGCTGCTGAAACGTGGATAGGTGGTCAATTGAATACAGACACTACGTGAGTAAAATTCAATGAAATTGAAACATAAGTTTGAGATGAGATAAAATATAAAAGCCTGCGTCTATGCAATATTTTTTACTTTCTCTTACCAGTATATGTATATAGAGAGAAAGTAATGGATTCATGTCAAAAATAAGATGTCGAGATTTTTATGAATATACACGTTTTGAGGCTCCGCAATTCAAAAAAAAAAAATTTCGCGACATGATCAAGAACCAAAAGAGATAAGAGATTGTAATTTTCTATTTAAAATATACGAACGGTCTAAAAGATTCGGTTCCTCCCTGGGTCGTGACACGAAGCTTTAGATCAAAATTTGCCAAAAAGTACTAGAACACTAACACTTTACCATCTTTTTCAGTTTTTTTCAATTTTCTCAAAATTTGCTCCAACCATTTTGAATAAAATCCAAAAATCAATAATTTTTTAGATGCTCTTTAAAATGTATATTCTCATTTTCCCATTTAAATCTTTTGAAGCTTATTCTTGTACTTCATAGGAGAGGAGAAATGGTTGCTATAATAACAGAATATAAATATTTTCCTATCTATTTATATAATTCACTAATGTACGTCTGACTGTCCGTCTGTCACGCTTTATTTGAGCAGCTTCCCGTTGGAATTTTGAAACGAAATTTTTTATACTTAAAGAGGACCTTCAAGGGATTACAGAAAAATTATTTTCATCCCGAAATCCCTATAACTTCTTGAGTTATTAATTCCTAAAATTACGATTTCTCCCATAGAAAATGTATAGAGAAATATTTATGTATTCTTTGCATTTATATATTCTATGAATGTAAACAAATTTTCAAGCAGACACTGGATTAGAATATAGTAATGATAATTTTTACTTTCTCTTACCTATGTATATATGTAATATATATATAGAGAGAAAGTATTGGATTCATGTCAAAAATTCGATGTCGAGATTTTGATGGATCTTCACGTTTTGAGGTCCCCTGAATCCAAAAAGTGGTTTTCGCGACACGGTCTGTGGGTGGGTGGGTGGGTGGGTGTGTGTTCAATTTTAAGGATGAAGGAATTGAGCTACGAGGTTGAAATTTTATATTTAAGTTAAACACCTCCCGGGACCGGAAAAATAAGCTTTAAATCAAAATCGGCCAAAGAGTACTAGTACTTTACTGATGTACTTTTTCAGTTTTTTTCGATTTTCTCAAAATTTGCTCCAACGATTTTTTTAAAATTCAAAAATCAATTATTTTTTAGATGCTCTTTAAAATGTATATTCTCGTTTTGCCCTCAAAATTGTTTATTAAATTACAATATTTACTCTAATTTTCCAAGAGAATTGTAATTTTAAAATGTTTTTTGGTTGTAAAAATTTTTTGAATGCATATATTTGTAAATTTAGTATACAAATGTATGGTAGTTATCATTTACAAGGAAAATTTGTAAATTTACTATACTAAAACATACTAAAATTAAAATTTTTTTTACAGTGTTGTTCTCCATAGAAAAGATAGGAGAAATGGTTGCCATGGTAACAAAATATAAATATTTTCCCATACTTATAAATTTTACAACTGAATTCAAATGTTCCGTACTGTCGGGAACTAAATATTGTCGACACAAAAATCTGGTGGACAGCACAGAACACAACTTTCGATTACCGAAGGTAAGAGAAAGTTGTGTGCTGTGCGCCAGTCACACCAGATTTTTATTTTAAGGGTGGGTGTTTTTAAGGGTGGAGAGTTCCCAGGCAGTTCGATGATTTTATTTAAGCTATTTTGTATACCAAATGGCAATAAATATGCCTGAACCTCCACTTTTAAGACAACACTTCCGATGGCTAAGTATTTTGGTTGGCTAAGCTTAAGGCTGAGCCAGCTGAGGGGGATACAGGGGACGGAGCCCCCTTGTCTAGATGGGAAGCTTCTCATAATTAAGAAAAGACGAGGGTCCGCCGCAGGCGGGCCCGAGCCAGCTAGCGGGGAGTCCAGGGGGGGGGCGAAGCCCGCCAAAGACGGGCGGCGCGGCTAGTATTTATAAATTTGACATTTTGAATTCAAATGTTTCATACTGTCAGAAACTATATACATGTCGACGCAAAAAAATCTGGTGTGAAAGGACAGAACACAACTTTCGATTATTGAAGGTAAGAGAAAGTTGTGTGTTGTGCGATGAGTTACACCAGATTTTTTCGAATATAATTCGATATATTCAAAAATTAAAATTAATTCCGCATCAATAAGTCTAATATCGGACCAGATTTTTCGAATATAATTCGATATATTCAAAAATTAATTCCGCATCAATAAGTCTAATATCGGGATTGAAATTAAAATTTACCTGTTGACACTACCATGGAATAAGGTAAATTTTCTCCTCAAATATTAGGTGATTTTTTTTTATTCCGCTCTTTTAATCAGTGTTTAAATGAGTCAAGGATATTGAAATTTTTTTATTAAATAAATTTTTATTAAATAACTCCCCCTCCCCATTCAATACACCCTACGTCCAGGGTGACGTATATAAAAATTATAATAATAATTTATTTAATATTCGAAATTCGTTTTTATGAGATAAATTTAATAAGAAAAAATATTCTTATTTTTTAAATCATTTTTTTTTTCGATAAAAAAAATAATAATAGACCTAATATCAAACAAAATATTTATATGCCCCGGCTGTTTTGGTAGTGTAGGCCTTGTAGCTGGCCTCTAGTGCTAGGAGTCAGGGTCTCACTTCCAGTCCTATGGGACAAAAATTTATTTTATTATCAATCAATTGGAAAAATAAATAATCTGGTATGAGTGGCCAAACAACACGCAACATTCAAATACCGTAAATAAGAGAACGTTATGTGTTGTGATATATATACAGTATATTAAAACCAAAATGGTAAAAAGGTAAAAGGTACATACAATCAGAGAAATTACATGTAAGATATCTGATTTTGTCATTTTGGTTCTGAAAGAAATTTTTTTTTTTTTATGCTTGAAACGATTTTATATTTCCAGGCTCATTGGTCCCCAGGGACCACTTGCACTCGTTCGATGTCAAATAGCCAATAATCAAAGATTAACATTTCGCATTGCTTAGGGAATTGATTTACTCTCCCTTAAGCTCCAACTAAATTCTTTATTGCCGTTAAGAGAGAGGGAAGCTGGTTAATTCCCAAATGAATAAATAAATAACCTTAAAAGGTCATCCGATTGTTGTGACCACATCCGATTTTGCATTAAAAGCTAATTTAAAATAAAAAAATCTGACGAAGCCCGCAAGTACGAATATATTATCAATCAACCCTCCCGTAGTCTTGATATACTAGTTAGCGTGCTAGCCATTTGTACCAAGGGTCGCGGGTTGGTACTCAGTCACATGTGACTTTTTTTTTAACACTCACACTTTTTTCTCATTCACACTCACATACACACAGTCTTTTCGGCAACTTAGGCCATTTAAGACTTTTAAATGATACTCGTATTTATATAATATATGTTTATTTGGGGTCCAGGCATTCTTATTTAAGCCATTTGGTATCCAAGTGTCTTAAATAAAATCATCGGACTGCCTGGGGTCCGAACCCGCGACGTTTGGTATAGGAGGTAGGCACGCTAACCTCTACGCCAAGCCCCGAGGGCCGTCACATGCGACATAAATGTATTTAAAATTGAATTGGCTACCAATTAATTTATATCAATATTGATAGTCTTAAAGCCATGGGGCTCGGGTTTGGATCCAAAGCAGTCCAATGAATATTTATTTAAATCATTAGGATACCAAATAATATATTATTTAGTATCCAAATGAAGGTCCATCTTATACTGTATAAATAAATGTTCCTGGACCTCCTAATATATACGAGTGCAGGTCAATAAGTCCGTGACTTTTTGAATTTCCCGCCTCTTAACTGAAATGGCAACAGTGCTCCTGTCAGTAGGCAACTATCAGCTGACTCCTTTTGAAATTTGAACCAGGTCTTTTAGTTTTTGTTTCACATCCATTAAAGGCAGACTACCTCGTGATTTGAGAAGACAATGCAGGACAATACACGGGTGCACACATGTGCAGTTTCCATGACAAAAATCCATGAATTGGGATACGAATTGCTCCCTCATCCGCCCTATTCTCCGGATTTAGCCCCGAGTGACTATTTCTTGTTTCCAAACCTGAATAAATGGCCGGCGGAAAGAGATTTGACTCCAACGATGAAATCATCCCACAAACAAATATTTATTTTGATGCCCTCGGCAAATCTTATTTTAGAAAGGGATAAAAAAAATTGGAGAAACGTTGGAAAAGTGTATAGAGCTCAAAGGAGACTACGTTGAAAAAAATAATTTTTTATCAAAAAACCGGCGTTTCATTCAAAAAGTCACGGACTTATTGACCTGCCCTCGTAAATATGAGTTGCTTTTTGAGGTTGTGGCTGTGATGTGATTATAATGGAGAGTATCAGCCAAATTGGAATGATCTAGGTTCAATAAAACTCCCAGAATAAGACGTTTCGGCCTATTTGGCCATCTTCAGTTATTGGGAATTATACACATAATGCAAGTGCACATGTGGTCAAACCAGGATTTGTCAATAATAAAATTTATTTGCTTCATACAAAATTATATGCTCCAGTGGCCAATCAGAGATAAAAAAAATTTCCACTTGCATTATGTGTATAATTCTCAATAACTGAAGATGACCAAATAAATTCAGGCCGAAACGTCTTATTCTGGGAGTTTTATTGAACCTATAACCAAATTTGGCTGATATCTCCATTTCTTCATTGTAATTATATAAATATGCGTATCGAGCATAAAAATGGCGACTTTAACCTAAAACGTAAGGTTATGATTTTAACAGCTTTGAAATAAAAACAAAATGTTAACGTGGCTGTTAAAATATTGTTTATAGAATAGCATTTTTGAACGGTGATATTATTACTTTAGTTTTTAAAACCCATTTGTTGGTGTTAAATTTTAACGTCTGTTTTTAGAGAATGGACCTGAATTTTAAGTCTATATTAATTAATGAGCCTTAAAATTTAAAACAGGACCAGAAAAACAGCAGGTTTGACGAAAAAATGCAAAATTAGTGGGTGGGGGGATGACCAACTAATCCGTATTAGCCGACTAATCTGTTTATTGACTTAAGATACGATATAATCACAAAAATTTCCTATTGATAATTTAATTAATAATAATAAGGTTTAGTTTCGAATTATTCGGTAAATTATTATCTGTATCCGTTTTTCAGTTTTATTATGTTTATTATTATTAAACAATTAATTAATTTTGATAAAAGACAATCTCATAACATTAGTGAATGGTGGAATGAATAATCACATGTCACAACGACGTCAAAATGCTTTAGTTTAATTAAATGATAATAAACACGGTATAAATAAATAAATAAAAAATAATTATTATTAAATTAAAAGAGAGGGGGAAGGGGGGTGGGGGAGTGAACGAACGAACGAACGCACCAACATATGCTAATCGAGAATTGAGGTTAGTTTGAGTTGGCAGCAGAAAAGGAGAAAAAAAATTTGACAGCCCTCAATTGGATTGAGACAAATGATCCTTATTGACATGTGTGGGGAGAGAGAGAGAGAGAAAAAAGGTGCGGGTGCCATTCACCTGCACCTGACGACGAACACCGAATTTATCACAAAAGAAATCTACCGAATAAAAAACCCAACTTATTTAAATCACCTCTATTAACCTAAAAAGTGTTTTCTTTCATGTTATCTTCTCAATTTAAAAATGTATTTGTTAAATCTAAAGGTATTTCGCCTTCCCCCCCCTATCCACGAAGTGTCGATAGAACTTTCTGAAATGTGAAATATTATTTTTTTAATTATTTAAAATCTGGGGAAGTATCGTTTCAAATTTTATTAACATAAAGTGAAAAATAAAATAAATATTTTAGAGGGCTGGTGGGGGAGGCAAAGATTTGGAAGAATTTTCTGAAATACCCGTATAGGTTCAAATCCGATCAGGGCTACGAATATAACAAATCCCAAATTAAATTATGCTATTTATCGTCTAAAAAGGGGAGTTCTCTAGCCCTAATATAAATTTTTATTTTATTTAATTTACCCATAATCAGCCCCTATTTCATGAAATTCAATCATTTTTTTACTTTATTTTACCCTATATATTTTTTATTGAAATATTATGGCCTTTATATAGTCTGAAACAGCTCTGATAATAATTGTAACAGATCAACACAGTGGCGTCATTTCAACTTTTTCTTGGGGGGCAAACTTTTCTTTTTTTTAATTTACTTACAAAAAGATACTCAAATTGGTTAAAAGATATTTAATTTTGTACAGTTTATATATTCGAAGATATATTTTGAAGTATTTTATTTGCTAATCTCGTATACCGAACGTCGCGGGTTCGGGCCCCAGGCAGTCCGATGATTTTATTTAAGGCATTTGGATACCAAATGGCTTAAATAATAATGCCTGGACCCCAAATAATATATATTCATAACGGTTATCGTCAAAGTCTTAAATGGCCTAAGTTGCCGAAAAGACTGTGTGAATGTGTGGGTGCATGTGAGTGTGAATGAGAAAAAAGTGTGAATGTTTAAAAAAAAAAAAAGTATTTTATTTGGAATAATATAAAATGTTATTAAAATCAGAGCCATTGGGGGGGGGGGGGGGGGGGAATGCCCCCCAAATGACGCCACTGGCTAATTTAGAGGACAAACCTCCTCTAAATTAGTTTCTGAAATTAAATAAATTAATAAAATTTATATTCTAGCAGAAGACAATCGTTTCATTACTTTTAAAATTTCATTTAAAATTATTTTCATATTTCATTATCTTTGCCCCTGATGGAGCAAATATTTTGTGTTTCCTATAAAAGGTCTGCAGGGTAAGTTCAATCTTCACAAGCAACAATGGACAGTTTTTTTTTTTTTGTAAAAGTTATGAGTGACATTTTTTGGAATTTAAATTTAAACCATTTATATTACACAACTCATTGAGATTATTAACTTGCTGTTGCAATTTCCCATATCTCCGATTTCTTTGAAAATTTTCAGATCATCTGCATACATAAGAAAATTCACAATTCTTTATCATACGTCCAATGTCTTTGATGTATACAGTAGAAGGAACAATAAAGGTCCCAAGTTGAAACTACAACACTAATTATATCCCGTGACGGCGCCCACCAAAGGCGGGTTAAATTAAAATTACCAGTTAGAAAACGTCTAGTACCTATCACATTTAAATTGGAATTTTAACTTCCCAGCCTATTGCTTTTTTCAATTAACTCACATGTTTTTCAATAGAAATTTTGCTCTCGAGTTCAACCACCTCCTCTTGAAAAACGTGAATATGTAGTATCAGGTTTGTTAGATATGATGTGTTTTTTTTTTAATTAAAGAAAAAAAAAGAAATATTGAATTGATGGAATGAAAATGAGAATAGCAGGTGTTTTTATTTCGTTGTCTGGATCATTTTCATATTACTGGTGAATGTTGAAACCCACGCGTTGAGAATTTCTATCAAATTTTAAAGATATTATTTATCTTTAATGATAGCTCAGATTTAAAACTGAAATGTCAATTATTTGAGTTGAAGAAAATATCTTGTTTAATCTGATTCCTTTCTCATATTGATATATTAATAATATAAATCATGATATCGTTTTTTTTTTCTTTCTTGTTGAGAGGAGATGTCATCTCGGATTACATCGAATCTTTTTTTTTTCTTTCTTTAATGTTTTGTCTATATAATACCGAAACGATTGTTCTCTTCACAATTTTATTGCTTTTGTAATGAATGAAGTTGGAGAGATCTTAACTAAATTAAGAGAAGAATTAACGACTTAAGAAGATGGGTGAATGATAGAGAGATAACAACAAAAACAACAACAACGATAATGACAACAAGAACAAGCAAGCGAGCGAGCAAGTTTTATTCGCATGTGTAGAATTCGTTAATTCATTAATTATTAGAATGATAAATTTACTTACAAATTGAAGAGAAGAAGAAGTAGACAAGCGAGATAAACAGAAGGAACTCACCTGGAAAAAAAGACAACAATTAGATGTTGATAAGAGAAGTGGCTGTTTAACGATTAGAATGATAGACAGGAAGAAAGGATGTCAGCCAATAGGAGAGCCTCTATCGAATAAAAATCTCAATTCAGAAAAGCTTTCGGTTTTAATTAAATAAATCCATCATCAGTTCTTAAGAGGCAATATCAAGGTGTACACCATTGAGATGCAGATAGAGTTGTTATATATAAACACATATACAAATTTATATAAAAATACAATATTTGCATACAATGAAGAATAGAAATGGCTGTGGTGATGATTGATTAAGGAGCTCACTGAGGAAAGGCAGTCAGCATAAATAAAAACTTTTATATTATTTCATCGACGTTTCGGGAGCGCGACGCTCCCATCTTCAGGTCCTGATTGCCTGGGATCAAAATCCGAGCCCCGTGGCTTTAAAACTATCAATATACTATGAATTTATTTATTAGCTCACAGAAACGAAAAAAGTAAGGCGTCATCGCAAGCCGAACCACGGGTTTGTCGGTAAATATTATTCCATAAACAGGAATAACCGGAGAATAATATACCAGCTTTGATGAACCACTCTCATTAATCTTGTAGGCCTAATATATTTTTAACAAGACTGTGAGTGTTTTTTATTGGTGAGGCCAAACATCCCATGGGTCGAGGGTCCGGTGGCCTGGTGCAATGGACAGCACGCCTATGCCCCGGAAAGGCGGAGATCCTGGGTTCGATTCCAGGGAGCCATGGGATTTTTGGCCTCACCAATAAAAAACACTCACAGTCTTGTTAAAAATATTTATGTCTTGCTTAGTCCGAGTAGAGGTATTTTGAATACAATTATCTTATTCAAATTTATAAATCTCGAAAAATATTTAACTAATTTTTTTTTATATTAAAACTATCTTGTTCACCATAATCACATGTTTATTTGAAAATATTTTTTTTTCCAAGAGCGGGAGTCAAACATACGAGCGAACATTATTTAAATAGACCTTTATATATTTATATTATAATAAGTCGCCTACATTATTTTTTAATTTTAAAAAAAAAAATATGTAAATTTTTTAAAAAAAATCAAAGAATTTTTTTTGAGTGTTTTATTGAAAGAATTTCAAAAAATTAGTGTTTTTAAGTTTAATAAATCTAGAAGAATGAGATTCTTACTGTAACATCTATTAGTGATGATAGACTACGAGTATATACGCGTAGAAGTGAAGGTCGTCCATTAATGAGGTAATAATACAAGGCGGAGACACCTGGTAAACAAGTCCCCCGGGGCATTGCACACGAGTCCCTTAATCCGGATGATCTCCCTACCATCTCCTATATCCCCTCCCCCTCCCCCCCCCTCCACCATCCCATTCCTCTTCTCGATCGATAAACGACTGCGACATCCTCCACGTCTCATAAATCCACCCCAAAAGCATCTCTTCTCAGCTTGAGATATAAATATAATACATCTGGTTCTGCTAATTTGCACTTTCTACTTTACATGTGAGTTTAGGTATTTACCCCCCCCCTCTCCTCTTATGGACCCAAAGAGCCTATTATATTATCATATATTCTTTGACCTTAGTATTAATAGTTTGTAATACCCATCTGAACCGAAATTAAGATAATACGTTTATGAGAATAATAATAAATGGTTATAGAAATGATCTGGGCGACTCAGCATTTTTTGGAAAATTAATTATAATCAAATTTCTTCAATATTGGAACACAAAATCGACAAGTTGGCTTTGCCTACTGACCCTTCAAACAGTCACAAATATTATTGTAATACCCATCGGAACCCTTTTGTGCTGTGGCCAGTCGGTACCCTCGCTTGAACTCAAGATCCTTCCTTAACAACTTAACATTTGGATTGCAACAAAAAATATCCCAAATTGGCAATAAACTTGCCCGTCGGAGGCGAGCAAGGGGGTCCAGGGGGCGCCACCGAAGGCGGGCTTTGCGACTAGTGCGTTATACATCTCAAAATGTTTGCGGACATAGTTTATTATTTTTGGGTTTTTAGACGTTTTTATTTTATTTTTTCAATTTCTCTTAAAACATGAATCTTATCAAAATTGGCTTTTCTGGAGATCATCCACCTGCACTCTTCAATGCCATTCTCATGAGTACTAAAGTCAAAAGAAGTAGCTCTTTTTTGTGATATCAAAATCCATGAAAACGCCAAGACTTAAAAATAAAATAAGACTTTGATTCTACATTTTAAGCCTGTAGAAATAAAAGATTAAATTTTAAGGGCGTAAGCGTGTATTCTTTTCCATTGGGAACTCGAT